>CM050426.1:6228766-6248766 GCA_027564155.1 Gymnocypris eckloni scoliostomus
CAAAACATTTAATTAAAATAAATGATTTTTTTTTTTATTCGAAAATCGTATAAAAAAATGACAGTATATGAATGATATTAAAATAACACTTGTATAAATGTAATGCAATGTAAATGACTTACTTTTTGCCAGCCGGAGTTGTATAAATGTATTATTATTATTATATATATATATATTATAAAAACACCATTACCTAAACTTTAAAGTTAAAACATTAATAAAAGCTATCATAGTATCCCAGTTACACTAAAATAACAATATTAATCTTTGTTAGCATTAATAAAAATACAACTGTTTATTGTTAGTTCTTGTTTGCTCAGGAGCAGTAAATAATATAACATACAACGTTTGATTTTAACAATGTCATAAAAGTTCAGATAAACATTAACTAAGATTGAATTATGCTTTAGAAGTATTTTTTATTGTTAGTTCAAATTAATGTAATTAATTGAACAACTGAAACCTTATTGTAAAGTGTTATTAATTCTTTCATAAGTAATGTTTATTATTGGTCTTTAAGAGATTTAAAACAATTCATTTTAAACACAACCGCTCACTGTTGAACCAGAAACAAACTAAAGCATTTGTTATTTTTCAGCAGTTTTTAACTTGAAAGCTGTTTATTGGTGCTTTTGCAGGAGGAACCCCGTATCCAGACCTGCCCATGAACGAGTTGTTTTACAGCGCTCTGAAGAGAGGATACCGCATGACCAAACCCTCGTACGCCTCCGACGACGTGTACGTTTCACTGCGTTTACTACCGACCTGAATGAATGTGACACAAACATGCTTATTATGGCTCATACGCTTGAGATGCAGTATATAACTCTTAAGAACAGTAACAGGCAGGTTGGTTTTGAAAAGAGATTTGTGAATGAATGAGGGCGGATTCGGAGTAAATGCTGGTGGTTTTGTTCCTCTGCAGTTATGAGGTCATGAGGAAATGTTGGGATGAGAAGTACGAGAAGCGTCCTGAGTTCTCCTTTCTGGTGCACACCATGGGGAACATGCTGTCAGACGGATATAAAAAGGTTTCCTTTATGTTCCTTGTTTTACTTCCACGGCTACTGCATAGATTTGCTCAGAAATTCGAATTGGTATATTCATTTTCTCAGTAATTCTGTGGTGACGATTTTTGCTCAGGTACTTTCTGAAACTACACGAAGGAACATGCACGGAAACAGAATTTAAATGGAAAGAATGAATTATCCATTCAAATGGGAGTGATTTTTAACGTACAAATGAGAAACATACTGACACGTTTTAAACAAATCTTCTGTTATGAATGAACTGTAAAAGTAAAGGTTGGAGAGAAATTTGTAATTGCAATATTACTAAACGTTTTTCTAAACGTCATTCTCTGGTAACAACCAGGATTATTGTTAAGTAAAACTATTTACAACATTTTTATTTGAAATAAAATGAACATTAAATAAAAAATAAAAAAAACTACTATTTCAGTTATTTGTCAAATATTTTTCATTTTCATTTAGTTTAACTTGAAGTACTAAAATAGCTAAAACGAAATAAACAAAATGAATAAATAACACATTATTAAACTATTTGGACATTAGAAAAAGCTGATAAAAATGACAAAAATACACAACAAAATAACTAAAACTTGAACTAAATTTAAGACTGAAAATAAAAAAATCTTTAAAATATTGACTATCTATAATAGTATATCAATTATACAAACATAGACACCAATTCCTAATTCGGGAACCTCTCAGAGTTCTCACATTGTGTCCCGAGTCAAAATACACACAAATGATCTCTGTTTTATTTGAAAGATATGCATAAAACACCTTTTATAAACCAATTTCAAAATCATATTGAATGTGTAATTTGTGAAACGTGATGAAATCATGTAATACCATTCAAATGACGTGTGTGTAATATGTGTTCTTTTATTTATTTGTAGGGCTTGTTTTGTTTGGTTTATGGAGAGTTTAAGCCAATAAGAGTCATTTAACTACAACTGTTCCTTTTTATTCTACAAATGTATAACACTGTTGAGTCGAGGTAAAAGCATCCTCTTGTGTCTCCTCAGAAATACTCTCAGGTCAGCGACTGCTTTCTGAAGAGCGATCACCCTGCGGTGGCCCGTATGAAGCCGCATGTCCCGTCTCCGTTCCCGAACGCCTTCCCTCCTGAGTCTCCGTCCTCGGATCCGAGCCCAAACCTGACCCCGCGCCCGCAGGTCGACGGAGAGACCGCCGACGCTCTGCACAACGAGTACATCATCCCCATCCCTGATCCCAGACCCGAGGAGGAGAGCCAGGACGGTCCGGTGCTGATGGAAGTCCCCTCGAGGTAACGCTGACTTCCTGTGTGAGCAAAAATAAATCAGACGATTCTAAACCACAGAGGATAAAGGAAAGATGAGCCATCGCCTCTTCCTCTTCCTTACACAGGGGATCACTTCTCTTTTTATTTAAAACAATTATGATTAATCTGTTCATCTGTGCCAGTGACAACATTTTAACATGAGAACGAGAGCATGTACTTAAACTGTGATTTATGTATTTATTATAGATTTAATCATTTGACAAAATATGTATTCATGGTATAAATGTGTTAGGTGTGTTCAGTGTTTTTCCTAATTGATATTTATAAATCTATCTATAGTGTTATTCAAAGTTTTATTTTCAGTTTTATTATATTATTTTTATTTATTAACTAGTTTGCTAAGTGTGTTTCCTGTTATTATAATAAATAGTATAAATATTTATGTATTATAATAAAATTAGGGGTATATATAGTATAAATAACACATAATATAAATTTGATGAGTTAGCAGAATATTTATGTATTCATTACAATATATGTACATGTTTGTCTGTGTAAATATAATATAGTGTTATACAAAGTTGTATTTTTTTATTAATTTTGTTTATGTATTAATTCATTTAAGCATGTTCCATATTCGTAATTTTGTATAATAAATAGTATAAATATTTAATTTATATTATAAAGTGGAAAGTATAATATAAATAACATTAATTTGATGAGTTGTCAGAACATTTATGTATTTAATGCAATATGTTGTGTATACTTTTTGTCTGCTTATATATATGTATATATATACTGTATATATATTGCAGTAATAATAAAATATAAAATGCATATTGTATTTGTAACAAATGATTTATCACACTAACTAAATGTGCGAGCGTGCGTGCATGCATTATTGTGATGTTAAAGGTGTTCTTCATCTCTCTTCTAAAACTCGTTAAGTTCTGATGAGGAGACGGTCTCCATGGAAACCCCGAGCACCGAACCCGAGAACGAGGAGCTGCTGCCAGATCATTCTGGAAGTCCAGAGGTGGAGGAGAGCTTCCTGTGACACACTCCTGCTTCCTGTCATCATTAAGTCATTTTGATGTACATTTTGTGCAGATTTTTATCAGATGCATCAGAATGATATGCTAGATTCCTCTTGTGCTCTTAAAGACGTCTGTGAAGGTTGAGGCTTGAACCAGACCAGTTTTTCCTTGCTTTTATACTAAAGTGGTACAATGCTGCAGTAATATAAACTGCAGAAGGCAAAGCTACAATCAGTTACTTTTTGTGTTAAAATCATTCTCAGCATTTTTGAAATTAAGTGCATATTTCATTTCTATATTCAGACAGCAGTCTTTTGATTTTAACTTTAGAATTTTTGTCAAGATTCTTGTAGCAAGCTTGCACTTTAATGTATATGAATAATTGAAGCAAATATATTATACACGTGATGATTTGAGAATTAATTTTCTATTTTTACATTATGCAAAGCGACAGAACCACGGAAGCCCGTTTCCACCACTGATTAAAAAAGAAACGATATTGCAGGTTTTTATATCAAAATCTTTTTTCACGCAATTCTGAGAAAAAACAAACATATAAACTCAGAATTCTGTTCTTGCAATGTAGATTTTTTTCTAAATTCATAGTAGTTCATCATAGTTTGGACTTTTCTTCTCAGAATTGTGAGTGTTTTTTTCATCTCCGCCACAGAATAAACTATAAAAAAGATAATTGCGAGTTTATTTCACAATTCTGACTTTTTTCTTGCAATTATGAGTTTCTTACAATTCAGAGTTTTTAAATGAAAATGCAATAAGGAATTTGTATCTCACATTTCCAACTTTTTATTTTGCAATTTTAAGTTGATGTTTTCTTCACAATTACAGGTTTGTCTTACAATTCAGATTTTGTGTCCTATCAATTATGAGTTAACATCACATAATTGAATTTTTTATCTCACTAATGCAAGTTATAAAAAAATTCTCATAATTTTTAAAGCGCAGTTGTAAATTGTCACAAATGCCACAACTGAGAGATATAGTCGCAGTTATAATTTTTTTTTATTCTGTTGGAAACAAGCTTCCATTCACAGCGCAATGTTTTTATGTTTTGTGCAGCTACAGAATCAAGCTGTTCAGTGTGTGCTTCATACTAACAGTATATCTGAAGGACTGTACATTAGAAAGTATATCTGAATGGTACTAGAGAAAAACATAATTTAGCTGATGTTTTTCATCCAAAGCATTTCACATTCGAGATCATTTACCCTGCTCTTGGCAGGTCTTACACTGACATGAAACTTTACATGCGGCCCAGGCATTTCATCTTCAAATTATTAGTTCAATATCATCCACACGATGTTTCAGTACTTACATTGAACTGTATTTTCATGTAAACACTTAATAACCCAAACACAGGTGTTCATAAAGGCTTCATCTTGTCTGGTCATCTTGTTTTTTCTTGATTTTAACTGTACGCATTGACATGTATGCACAAGGCCTTATTAAATTGCACATTTCCGTACATATATCACATAGTAAACTTACACAATCTAAGGTACCAAAGCTTTACGTATGTTTACAAATATATTTTTGTATAGATATTTTGTACTTTGCTCTTTTACACATTCTATGTACGATCAAAAATAAAAACTGTGATAAAGTCTGTAATCATCTGTCTGTTGGTCTTTATAAAGCTCAGTGGTTGCTCTTTCATGGCTCAGGAGATCTAATAGAGATATTAGTTACGCTCTACAATATCAACTTTGCCCCAGAAACACTTTAGCAAGAGTCTCAGTTTGCTCTTAATTTAGTGTCGTTACTGTCTGAGAAACGATTAAGATTAAGAGCTGTATGTATGATTTTCATTTTTTATGGGTTTGTCATAACTCATGTCTTGAGATAGTACAATCTACTACTTTGTACAACAGATAGTACAAAATGCTGCGGCTAGAGTCCTTACCAGGTTAAGAAAATATGATCATATTACTCCAATTTTACAGTCTCTGCACTGGCTTCCTATTAAGTTTCGTATCAGTTACAAATTATTATTACTTACCTATAAGGCCCTAAATGATTTAGCTCCTGCGTACCTAACTAATCTTCTATCACGCTACAATCCAACCCGCTCCCTAAGGTCACAAAACTCTGGACTCTTGGTAGTACCTAGGATAGCAAAGTCCACTAAAGGAGGTAGAGCTTTTTCATATCTGGCTCCTAACTCTGGAATAGCCTTCCTGATAACGTCGGGTTCAGACACACTCTCTGTTTAAATCTAGATTAAAGACACATCTCTTTAGCCAAGCATTCATATAATGCATCTCACAATCTTGTACTGCCAGTCTGTCTGAACAAATGCACATTATTATGCTTTAGCTTGGGTTATACTGATAATTTCATCCAGGGTTATTCCTGGATGGAACAACTGCTACGCAAATTGTCTTACTGTTTCTATGTTTCTGCCACGGGATGTAGCTAGGAATTACACAAGCTTCAGTCTTCAGTCTGGATCCAACCCTTAAACGATCTGAGATGACCGAACACCTGAGAAGAGACGATGACAACCCCTCGGGGGACCTCAGAGGAAGCCAACCATCAGCGATTATACTGACTTAATCAAAGTCTGCCATAAATGGAGGATCAGTACCTGGAGACAACCTCTACAGCCCTGACCGTCAGCGGAGTCTAGGACACATAGATGAGCCCCAGAGACAGATCTCCAGTGAGGACCTCGTCACCTAGACATCCATCGGGGAAAGACCCCTGGAACCAGTGGACCACTTACACTCTGACTTTGCTGCAGTTGGAACAAACTACTGATTCGTCTGGCCGAGGGGAACTGGCCCCGACTGAGCCTGGTTTCTCCCAAGGTTTTTCTCCATTCTGTCACCGATGGAGTTTTCGTTCTTGCCGCTGTCGCCTCTGGCTTGCTTAGTTGGGGACACTTCATTTCCAGCAAAATCATCGACTTGATTGCACAGATATAATTTAAACTGAACTAAGCTGGACAATGCCATTACTAAATTCAATAATGAAATGCATTCAGCTGATAATTGAGTGTTAAATCCTGTCATTTTACATTATTGACACAATTTGCCTATTTTGATATTGTGCAGTGCTTTGTTACAATTTGTATTGTTAAAAGCGCTTTATAAATAAAGGTGACTTGACTTGACTTGACATCAGGAATATTACTAGAAACTAAAAATATTTAAAAAAGTATTTTATATACACTGTAAAGAGTGATAAGTTGACTTAACTTAAAAAAAGTTGAGGAAACCCGTTGCCTTAAAGGGGTCATATGATGCAATTTCAAGTTTTGCTTTCTTTTTGGAGTGTTACAAGCTGATTGTGCATAGATAAGATCCCTGAAGTTGCAAAGACTAAAGTCTCAAAACCAAAGAGATATTCTTTCTCAGAGTTAAGATTCTGCCACGCCCCCCTAAAACGGCTCAATCAAACACGCCCCCACATGTCTACGTCAGGATGTGGAAATATTTGCATAATGCAGGCAAAGAAAGAAGGAGTGGTTTCAGTATCCGTAGTAGTGTTGAAGCAGCCATGTCAGGGAGATGCTGTGTGTTTCTATGCGAAAGCAAAATAATTGTATTTGGCCTTCCGAAAGTAGATGCGTTTAGGAATCATTAAGATTACTTACAACAGAACAGCAACGCATTTTATAGACGACAGTTTCATGAACCTAGGAGAGGAGGTAATTCTGACTTTGCTATGACAATTTGGCGCTTCTGAATAAGCGACTGTATGTTTTGTTATTAGTTTAAGTATTTTCTATTGACTGTTCAAATGCGGAGTTTTGCGCATTGTGTATGTGTGTGTGAGAGAGAGTCATAGCTGTGTGTGTGTGTGTGTGTGTGTGTGTGTGTGTGTGTGCTCGCGTGTGTGAGAAAGGGAGACAAGGTCAAACAACAGCGGCTTGTGTGCAAACACATACGAGATTATTAACTGTCTTTACTTTGCAGCATGCAGATGCTGACAAGCGAGTGTGTGACAGACAAATGCCATGCAAGAGGTTGCAGCTTTCCTACCGCCCCAGCGCAAATTCGCTAACCTTGGTGCCCGCAGGGACCACGGAGTACATCGCTGCTGGAGATAGCCAAGCTTGGAGATTGGTTGTTACAGCTTGGCGGTAACGACAGGGAAGCGAGCCTTCTGGAGAAGGGCGCTACAGAGGCCACATCCTGCTCGAAGGGAGGTAACATGTGAAGACACTGATATGGACTGACCCAGGCCTGGGGCATTACTACATACGACTGGACTCTGGGGCAGATCCTACCTAGGTGTAGGGAGGAGAGCTGCCATCAGAGCCTGACAGAAAACTCTGTCAAAGAGAAGACACAAGTTTACCGTGACGGAAACCTTACAGTGGAAGAATACACATATGGGATTGCCCGAAGGGGAATCCGGCCATACGGACACCTAGCCCAGTACAGGGGCTGACCAGAGACCCGGGCGATCTAACACCAGTACTGGGCCTGGCGTCGGACTGCTCCGTCCGGTCTGACTGCCGGGGGTGCTTGGAGGAAACACCGACCGGGAACTGAACTGGAGGAGAAATAGGCAATCGCATCCCCGGGTGAGGGGGGGATGGCGCAACAAGCATGAAACCCGCCAGTTCAACGGCATCCACTATGGTCAACCTTCCCTTTCTGCTGACCTCCGTGGTAGACAAAGAGCTGCTCAGTGCTTCTGAAGCTCCAGGTGCATTCCAACCTTTCTTGCAGGAAAGAAAGCACGACTCTAATCGTGCATCTTCGGGGGTCATCTCAGCGAGAAGAACACCAGTTTGCGAACAGACTCCACTTCAGTGCATAGGTTTGCCGTGTTTAAGGAGCTCTGGCCTGAGTGATTGTCTCTACCACTGCCAGTGCTGTCACGAGGGAAATTATTTTGGAAACCAGGTCCGCTCTGGGTGGGCAATACGTCGCGACCACCAGGACCTGCTCCTCGTCCTCCCCGATCATGCACAGTGTCTGTGCGAGTAGGCTCACTGGGGGAAACGCATATTTGCGTAAAGCATGAGGCCAGCTGTGTGCCAGTGCATCCGTGCCGAGGGGGAGTACTCGTGGGAGGACTCGAGGACTCAGTGGGAGGAATCGTGGGAAGGTCTACCTGAGCTTCCTCGAATCGACTCCAGATCAGCCGAATTGTCTCGGGATGGAGTCCCCATTCTCCGGGGAACGTGAGCTGTCATGAGAGCACATCGGCCGCATGTTTGAGCTTCCCTGGGATGTGGGCAGCATGCAGTGATTTGAGCTGCGTGTGACTCCAGAGTAGGAGATGACGGGCGAGCTGTGACATGCGGCGTGATCGTATACCTCAAAGGCTGTTGATGTACAAGACAGCCACAGTGTTGTCCGTGCGAACTAACACATGCTTGCCTAACAGCAGTGGCCGGAACTGCCATAAGGCTAGATGCACTGCCAACAGCTCTAGGCAGTTGATGTGCCAAAGCAGTCAGGGCCCTGTCCTGAGCCCCGAGGCTGCCTGCCTGTTGCATGTAGCGCCCCAATCTATGTTGGAGGCATCTGTTGTGACAACAACATGCCGGGACACTTGTTCTATGGGCACCCCGGCCCGTAGAAAGACATGGTCCGTCCAGGGGCTGAAGGAGCGGCGACACTCCTGAGTGATGTTTACTCGAAGTGTACCGTGGCGCAACAACACCCGAGGGGGTTCTTCCTCAGAGGACGCACCGAATTAAATGCTGGATCCCGTACGGGACGTTCACTGCGTGAGGAGTAAGAGGTCCGTGGGGATGTACCCAGTGGAGAGGCTCTTACTGTGATCCTCAGATCTCCCAGAGCACCAACCAGTGGTCCTCTGCTCGAGCCAGAGAGACCAGCACGGGTGGTGGCAGAGGGTGCCAATCCTTTCAGAAGGGAAAGGCGAGATCGCAGCGAAGTCATGCTCATACGCCCACAACAGGCGCATGAGTCATCCACGAACGCAACGTGTTGGAAGCTCAGACACTGAAGACAACGCTCGTGTCCGTCTTTCACGGATAGTAAACGACCGCAACCAAGAAGACACGGACGGAACGACATCTTGAAAAAGACGCGACCGTCCGTGATTTGCTCTTTTAGAATTTGCTCTTTCAGTTGAAGTTCCCAGGGGAATCGCTGCTGAGAGGGACTCTGCTGAATGCACCTTGATGCCAACCAGGAACAAATAAAAGATGAAAAGCTTGTGGAGATCAGCACCCTTTTCATCCACTCGGCTCTGAAGCAAAAATCTAATGAGTGCATGCAACTTTTCATACCCGTATGCACGGGGAGTGGCTCAGGTATGCAAAATCCACTAGCCAATTTCATTGGCATTTTCTCTTAAAGTCAGAGATGATTGGGGCTTCCAGGTAAATAATAATTTTCCTTTTTGATTTAAGGTGCCTTTCAAATCACTTAAGGTCACCGAACATCAAATACAGAACAACAATATATATTATTAAAAAGAGAAACAGCAGTTAAAAAAAAGAACAAAAAGAAATGAGATCAGTGTAGACAGTCATGTAGGATAAGCTATTCTAAATAAGTGAGTTTTAAGTTTAGCTTTAAATTGGGATAAATCCCCTATGTCGTCACAACATAACTCGTGACCGAGTTGTCCAACAGATAGGGAACTAACCTTTTCAAAGCTTCAAATCAGTTGAACCAATTACTTCACAAAATAATTCACCGTTTCAAAACAAATGATTCACAAAAGTTTGACAGAACACATGTTGGGTTATTTTGACCCAGCTGATTGGGTTAATTGTTTTACCAAACATGCTGGGTTGTTTTATTTAACTCATCTATTGTTTAAAAATGATTATATTGCTGGCTTAAAATGGACTAGAAATTAAAAAACAAAACATACACAATTGCTAGAGGCAACAGTAATAATAAAAATATGAACATTTATTATTAGGCAAGGACACATGGACAAAATACAACACAAATTGGATGTATCATTGAATTATGTATTATGAATACAGTATAGTTTATAATTGTATTATATAGGGTGAATTTCCCTAATGTGTGACATTTTTTTGCATTTCAGATTTCTGTGACATATTGTGCTGTGTAGCCAAAACATTAAATCCACACCCAATACAATTTTTAAAACACCAGGATGTATCCTAAATGAATCAGAAGAGAAAATGCAGATAATACATTCATAAAATAAAATAAATTATAGACATATTAGTGCTCTTAGTGCAAGTCGTCTGAGAAAATCTGCAGCTTTCTAATGTGGGACACCGAAAAGTGTATGATAAAAGGTCAAAATTACCTTTCATGTAGAATAGTAAAATCTTGAAAGTTAGAAATGATCTTGGTAATGGATAGATAATATATGGATAATTGAACATCATCAGACAAATAATACAATATGATAGGTTTGATGCATTTATTATAAAGACATCAAGCAACTATTATCAAAGACCTATGTGTTGTTATGTAGACAGAACATTCCTGACTGTTCTCTAGTTCATTTTACTTAACAACAAGCACATCCAAGTGGGAAGTCTGGGAAGTCGTGGCCTAATGGTAAGAGAGTGTCGGTACCGGCATGGGATTGTTGGTGGGGGGAGTGAATGACCAGCACTCTCTTCCAAGCTCAATTGAGGTGAGACTCTTAAGCAAGAACAGAACCCCCAACTGCTCCCCAGGCGCCACAGCAAAATTTCTGCCCACTGCTCCGGGTGTGTGTAGATATGAGATAAATGCAGGGCACTATTTCCGAGTATGGGTTACCATACACATCGCATCACATCACGTCATATAACCACCGCGGGCATAACCTAGGCCTATTTAAAGCCAAAATATTAAATCTTGCAACTTGCAAAAATAATAAAAATACCCACAGTTGAGGTTTAGGTTAAGTTAAGTTTAGGCAAAGTAGGCTAGTTTATATTCTAGACCACACTAGACTAGATTCAATTCATTAATGTGCAGTGGACTGCTGTAAAAAACATTTAAACCATTTTGCCTAATGTTTTCTATTTTACTAAAACACATACAATCACAATGGTCTTTTTGAAAACCTCTAGCCTGCACAAACCTTGAGAACTAGCTTCATAAAAGGAACAGAGGTTTACTTATTACATGAAACCAGCAGTTCTTGCATGTCAAGAAACCAATCGTCATCATCTTTAACCCCATCTGCAGTTACAGCATTCTAATATTGCATAACAATAATAAAACCTGTAACCATGTTTGCCCCACAAACCATGCCCAACCACACATTTCTGACTGACTGAAGAACTGTCCCAGTTTAGACTAATCACAATGTCCTACTTTTCTAAACCATATTTCCTAAAGTGGGACATCAGGAAATTTGATTAAAATATAAAATACATAGTTTATACATATCAAAGTTATATATTTTTTTGATGAACAAACATGTAATAAGCACATTAGGCCAAAAAGTAGCAGGATTGTTTTGTTTCAAATTAATTTATACTCACTGACCTTAGGGTGGTCTTCACACAAAGTGCTTCCTGTTTGATGATTGCTCCACTCTCATTTCATTTATGTGTGTACATTTGAGAGGTTTTGTGATTTTGATCACATGACACCATAGCTTTGGCTAACCCATAGTTTCACTGGCATTTGTGTATTTATGGGGGACCTACAAACACTAGACTAGACTAGACCTTAATAAGTGTCCCACTTTAGGGCAATTCACGCTACATTTAAACTCGTTTAACAAGCATTTTAGATATAACAATGTAAAATTGAAATGTAGCATTTTAATTTAAGTGTATTCAACCATTCTCTGCAATCACTTTTTACGGACATAGTGCTAATTCGTGACTCAAGCAGGCTCAAGCTCAACCAGTGGTTGGGTAGAAAAAATAGCCTATGCGGCGTTAAAAAGAGACCCAGTAACTTAGTTACAGAACAACTACCCAGCACCTCAGGCCTGTTTCGTAAAACAAGTTTACCAAATAAGCCATATTTATTTCAGTTAGTCTGACATATTTTGAACCAAATCAAAGGACAATAAGTCGGACTAACTGAAATAAACCTGGCTTATTTGGTAAACTTGTTTTATGAAACAGGCCCCAGGTACAAATTATTAAAAACAACCAATCAATAGAATAACCCAACCGGCTGAACCCAGCCTTTGGTTTAAAACAATAATCCAAAACCTGGGTAAAAATATTAAAAACAATGCAATAAAAGTGGGTTTACACTGAAAAAGGTTTACGGTGAAGCATTAAAATAAATAATTAAAATAATCTTTAAAAAAATGCAATAATAATCTTAACCTGACTCAAACTACCACAAATCTGTTCTATGAACTTCCGTTCACTTACCACAAGAGGTCACTTGCTCACCACATTGGCTCTTGCACTACACATTACTGTTGCATTTCACCATCAGACTACAATTCCCATCATCCATTGTACTGATGACACACACAGCTGATTTCACTGATTACACAGCTGATCACACAATCACACACGCTTTATAAGCCTTGGACTTTCTCTCTGTCATCGCCGAGTATTGTTCTGCGTTTAGCACTCTCCAAGTGTTAGCTGGCTTACCGAGCCATTCTGTGTTCTCTAAGTCTGAGTTTAGTTGATTTTGTTTATAGTCTCGTTTCCTGTTTCCTGCCCCTGTATTGTGGATTTACCCTTGTCTCACCATTTCGGATTCTGTGTATACCTTGTTTGGATTATTGCTCAGGTTATCGGACTATCCCTCTTCTCAAGCTCTCTGGATATTGTTCGTCGATCGAGGACCCACGCATGCCCTAGTATTACTCTGTGTCTAGCCCATGCCATACCTGTTGGCTGGTGTTTTGACCACGTCCCTGTTTAATAAAGCTTGCACATGGATCCGCACGTCTTACGTCTCATTTGCCCCGTTACACAAACACTAGTGTTATTAGTATTAACTGAAACAAAAAAAATATGTATTTATTAATTTTTTAAATATATAAACACTAAATAACACTAAAATTGACTAAATAAATTAATCATATATAATTATATCATTAATCATATATAAATTAATCATATATAATTAATCATATAAATAATAAAGTATAATTGGGGAAAAACTTGACAAAAGTGCATATACAAATTAAAATAATATTGTAATTATTGTACAAACCATCTAATTCAAAATATTCATAAAAACAATAAATACTAAATTGAACAAAAAATGGTCTTTCAAACCACTACTGTAATGTTTTTGACAAATACATCCTTGTTTGTCATATTTCAGTACATCTCACTGAAGACCTTTGAGATTAATAGTGCACTGGAAGTCATGTATTTCCTTCTGCAGACAAAAGCAACAGAAAAAGTCTTAAAGTGAACAGAATCAATTATGGGCAAGTACATCTGGAGTCTTTCTTCATGTGATGTTAAAAGAAGCTGTTGATGGCCTGTTGTTCACATGTAAACACTGATCATGGGGCTGAATGAACACTGGAGCGTTTTGTTCAGGAAGTCACGGAGAGAATCCTGCTGTCTCAGTGATCAGGGTTCACATTCGTTTCACTTGAGTACCGCGGTGTGGACGGAAAGCCCAACACGGCGCGAGCAGTGTGAGCGCTGGAGGCCCGTTCAGCCTCAGATTCAGCTTCAGATCAGAGATCAGGAGCTCTGATGAAGATCTTCTCATCTCAGTCTTTGGACATTTGCTGACACTCAGGTAAAATATTTGTATTAATTTTTTTCAGAAATAAAAACTAAATTAAAAATGAAATAAACATACATTTTAATCTAAAACTTAAAAAAATGATTTTCTTTCTTTAGTATTTTTGTCTTTTCCAGTACAAATAATTCAAGTTGAGCTGCACAACAATATACAATATTACGTCTTATTTTCTTATAAAAATGATCAGTGAGCTTATGCTTAAGACAAGAAAAATATTTGTCAAAAAAAACTATCTAGTTGACTTTCCTGACCCCATTTTTTTAAGCGACCCCAATATTTAAAAATGGTCATTTTTAGTTTCTCCACGAAATGCATCTTGATTTAAAAATGTTTAGATATATAAACTGTAAAACACAAACCAAAATAATAAAATACTGAGTTTGCTTGTGATATTTGTGTTTGCTGAATTTTGATCTACGTGATTTTTGTACACACTAATAGACTTAATCTTCATGACATGATTATTTTTGATGGTGTGTCTAGGATTTTTGCTCTGTCAGCTGATTTGCTGCTGTCATATCCTGTCAAACAGAAATGAGAAGTCTGTGCTGAAGGACCAAAGATCAGTGCTTATTTCCTCTGAGACGCTGAAGACTGATGAACTATTGAACAGGAGCCGCTCGGAGATGTTTGCACTCCTGTTTGTCAGTGGATTGCTGTCCGCTCAAGCTCAGGGTAAGAAAATCAGCACATAAGACCAAATATACCGAGATTTAAGCTCACTTTTTCAGTTATTCCTCTTAGAAGGTCTAGCATGTGTCTCCTCTAGAGTTTCAGAAGAATCTCAACAAATGTCTCAAATTGTGCCCAGATTTACAGAGATGGTTGCACTCTCAAGAATTTCACTCACCAAGGCACATGTGCTGTGGTGATGTGACAATGAAAGTGATTTGATTTGATTTGATACAAAGTCTACATTCAAAAATCAGAGCTCCAACATTTCTCACCAGATGATCGGAGCTGCTCTTCACATTCATTACATGATCCCAGCTTACAGGGAACATTCACACAACTTTCAGTGATGTTTTATAAATGTCAGGATAACACATTATTAAAGCAGTTTAGGGAACATTCTTATGATTTAATTCATATTTGATATACATTCTCATTAAACTGAGAGAAAACGTTCTTAGAACAAGATTCTGGAACGTCCTCGTGACGTTATTTTTACTTAACAAACATTTTGTAACCTTAAACTAGACATAATAACATTCTTAAAATATTTTTACTAATATTAAAGTACCGTTATTTTAGTTAAAAAAATTATTAGAGCACAACCTTTATTTAACATTTTTACGTTCTCAGAACATTCAAAATAAAGTTCAAGTAACGTTATTTTTGGATAAAAATACAATTAGTAGAACATTGTGAGAAATGTCTTAGTAACCTTTAAATAACGTTATAATTACGACAGGAAAACTGGACATGTTTTAAAAACATTTCAAAACAGTGTTCCCACAATGTTCCAAAAATATGTTCCAATTTATGTTCCATACGTTCCATTTTGCTAATGTTCACATTAAGTTATGAAAACAGTATTTTATGAATGTTAAATTAACTTAAATGTATGTATTTTTAAATCATTTTGTGAATGTTACTCTGAAAATGCTGACACTAGTAGTGACATCAGACCAAACAGTTCCACACACAGTGTATAGTGTTTTCAATGTTTTTGAGCTAATATTTTGAGACCACAGAACTTTGAAAGAACTGTTACTGGCAGAACTTTAGTTCACACCTTTAAGAGCACCTTGCTGCAATGTTTAAGAACGTTCTCCATTCGCTGGGTACTGACTCATTTAGGTCTGATTTGAATTCTTTTAAGAGAAACATCTCAGACAGATTTGATACTAAAATGAGATGTAACTGAAAACTATAAAAAGACACATTTCTTTTCCAATATGTTTGCTGGCACATGAAGAATCAAGTGTTCTTTTTGCTTGTTTTATATGAACGTGAACGTTTCTTGATTCGGTTCTTGTCTGCATCTCTGCAGATGTTTGTTTCTCGATGTTTCTGAAATGGGCTCAGAGGCCCAAAAGTTCAGATATTGAACTGGGCAGTGATAATATGATGCTGATATTAATGTTGAATTATTTATGAGTGATATGGATGAAAACTCTGGAGATCTGAGGAGAGTTCAGTCAGTTTTCATGTGTGATAAGCGCTGGTGGGTTTAGATTTACTGAGGTTCTTCTGCGCATTATAGGTTTGAGAGTTTATGAATCTAATAAGAAACACTTTCCTATAAAAATGAAGTCCAGTTATACTCAATTTGGGGCTTTTTATGAGTTGTATTATTTTTAATGCAGCTTGTTAGATGTCTGCGAGCACAGTGTGAGTTCTCTACATATTCTTATTCGGAAAGAAACAGAGAAATATGATAAAACATTGCAATAACATTAAATAAAAGTGGTGTATCGTTTCTCAATATTTCTGTCTTGTATTCCAGTACAAATATCTAAACAGTCTTAAATCAAGATAAATTTACGTTAAATGCTATATGACTTTAAGCCTTTTTACACAATTGATTGCCAATAAAGTCATTTCTTGTTTTCCATTTAAATTAAGTTAATTTTTCTGACCCTGTTGGCAGATATTCTTGCTTTAGTAATAAACAAACTTTTAATTCTGTTTCATTTTGAATCTCAAGTAACTGCATCTTAGATATTTTCACTAGAAAACAAGACAAATGAAGAGTTAAAAAAGCACAAAAAAATGTGGGTCTGATATTTTCTGCTAAAATTAGTGTTTTTCTCAGACTCCTATGTTTTTACAGTCTGCTCAACTGGTTTGGGGCAATTCTGTAGATAGTAAATTAGTTGATTAATTGATGTTAAAATCTCAACATAGCATGTTGAAAACCGTTTGAATATGATGGGAGAAAAGTCTTAATGATTCCAGTTTGTGCTTCAGATATAGGAAAGCAGAAGTGAGAGGAGGATCGGGTTGTTAGGACTGATTGCGCAATGCAGATCACTGACTCCACTGACATGTTCTCTCACCACACACACACACACACATGCGCACGCGCGCACGCGCGCACACACACACATGTTGCTTTTTATGGTTTACGGGGAATTTCCATAGGCGTAATGGTTTTTATACTGTACAAGCTGTATGTGCTATTGCCCTACACCTACCCTACACCTAAACTTAGCCCTCACAGGAGATGGTGCATTTCTATTTTCCCTCAAAAAAACTCACTCTGTATGATTTATAAGCGTTTTAAATTATGGGGACACTGAAAATGTCCTCATAAATCACCTTCTCCTTGTAATACCTATGTCATACCCATGTCATTATACAAATTTGTGTCCTCATAAACCACATAAACATGCCCACAGTCACACACACGCACACACACACACACACACACACACACACACACACACAGTCAAACACACGAACGCGCACTCACAGGCACACACACACACACACAGCACATTCCGCCTTTTCTTATTGGTGTCACTTAGATGAAACCCGCGCCGTTTGCTGAACTCTGCCGTAAAGAGAGCCGGAATGACACTGTGGTGTTTTGGTTTTAAAGGAATAGTTCACCCAAAATTTACATTTATACTCCATAATTCATGACAATGCTTCCTGCATTGAAAAAATCCATCCCCTTTTGTCCTCTCACATCAAAATCCAGCCAAATATACTGTTTTAGACTGTTTTCTTATGTAAACGGTGCTGAATCTGTGAAGATTTCTCTCCTGATTCAGACAAGACAAAAGCAATATTATGGAATAAGGACTCATATTTTAGCAACAGTTCGAAGTGTAAAAACATCCTGATGGATTTGTTTACAAGCATAGCTTTTCACCTCACAAAACTTTAACGGTTGGACTGGAGTGGTGTGGATTATTGTGACGTTTTATCAGCTGTTTGGACTCTCATTCTGATGGCACCCATTCACTGGACATCCATTGGTGAGCATGCAATGTAATGCTAAATTTCTCCAAATCTGTTCTGATGAAGAAACAAATTCATTTACGTCATGGATGGCCTGACGGTGAGGACATTTTAAGCAAATATTAAATTCTAGGAGAACTAATCCTTTAAAGAAGTCTGTCATAATCTGGTCAGCCCTTTTCTCAAACACAAATCAGAAAGAGAACTTTGTAAACCGAGATATAGGTGGTCAGATCTTGTGTGAAAAAAACAAGGAACTAGTTAAGCACACACTATTACAGTGAATGGTTTGTGGTTTTACTGCAGGTAAATCTAAGTTAAGCACAGAATATAATACTTCTTCAGCTATTTCTGTACTGTTTCACATACGATTTAAAATAGTATTCAATATAAAGAGTGCAGTGTGTAGTACACTAGAGATTGAAACAGCTCATTTGCTGAATTCAAGTCGATTCCCTTTATTATTCGGATCAATGACTTCTGTGGATTGTGAAACTGGTTTGATGTGGTTTGTCAGATAGAAGTGGATCTGGGAGGAGTTTCAGTAATCTATTGGTGAAACCGCTGAAACTGAGAGGTCAAGAAAGTGTTCAAAATGTCATTAGTGTGAGTTACAAAACATCCATTGTTGCCAAACGATGAAATACATTCTCATTTTCATCTATTTTTACTGAATTTATATATTATTTTATCTTATAATGAAGACCGTTCTGCTGTCATCTGATTGATAGTTTAGACTTTTTAGCAAGTAAAATGTCTTTTAGTTTAGTTGTATAGAGTAAAAATCAGAGAGAATCAAATGAGATCATCAGGCTTTTGTTTGCAGAAGCTTTATTTTCACCGTTCCTCAGAGGAGGAATGATCTTCCCGAACCTCTATAACATATTTTGAGGAACGTTTATTGTTCATCTCTCAAGTGTCATTACATTGAATTGAATTATACGTTTTGATCATCAAACTAAACATTTAAATAGCATCTTACTAAAACATATTATTGGAAATATAGAGTGACGACTAACATTTATATCATTTTACTGTAAGTATCTGCTATGCTGTATACTGCTATACTCATTAATTTACATTACAATAAGAATTTCATATTTTTGTTCATTTAAATATTGCTCAGTTTGAGCCTCTGAACAAAAATTCTCACTATACCAGACTCTACGAGTCATTAAAAACCTAATGGATCACATGTGATACAAGACATAAAACACATTTTCCTTCAACAAGCTGTTCTGTAAAAAAAGCTATTCTGACATATTGTTTCATATGTCAGGCTCTGCAGGTTAATCTTCCCGTCTGTGTTTTGATTGGCAGGTTGGTCTGAGACACGGATCAGACTGAACTCTGGAGCTCCGGTCGGTACGGATATGATTCTTGACTCTGGTTCTCCTCTTCATCTGATCTGTGAAGGTGACGGCCCGGTCACATGGCTTCCCCGACTGGCCAAACACAAGCGTTTCATCTCCAAGGAGGTTGGAAACGTCCAGAGTTTCCGTGTGGATAGAGCCAAGGCAGAGTTTACAGGAACATACAAGTGCGTCTATATAAACAGAAATTATTCTAACGAATCATCTTCGGTTCATGTGTTTGTCAGAGGTGAGTGAACACTTTCAATGCTTTCATTTCTGCTTCTGAACTAAACATGCTATAGAAATGCAGAAACAAGATCTTGAAGAAGTTGATCTGTGTTGGTTGTAGATCCCCAATATCTGTTCGTCTCACCGAGTACGCCTCTGCGTTATGTGCGGAAAGAAGGTGAAGATCTGACGCTTCCTTGTCTTCTGACCAACCCTGACGCCACGGACTTCACCTTCCGCATGGATAACGGCTCAGCAGTGCCCTACGGCATGAACGTGACCTTTGACCCCAAAAAGGGCGTCCTGATTCGCAACGTTCATCCTGGATTTAACGCCGACTACGTTTGCAGCGCTAGAATCAGAGGGGTGGAGAAAGAGTCAAAGATATTCTCGATAAACGTCATTCAGCGTGAGTTTCATTGAAACCCAAGTGTGCTTTCATATGAATCAAATTAAACATTTTAGAATTATTGTTTTGATTTCACAAACTGTTCCAAAGACAAACATTGTCCAATTTCAAACAGTTGAAATCACTAAATCTT
>CM050426.1:6251266-6258766 GCA_027564155.1 Gymnocypris eckloni scoliostomus
CAAGAGACTGAACTTCCAGGAAACCGGCCACTACACACTCTACGTCAAGAGCAGCATGAAAAATGCCTCCATTACTTTTGATATTAAAATGTACAGTAAGTACAGTTGCTAATTATTCAAAAATATTTTTATGTATTAATTCCATTTAGTTTTACATGTATTTAGTACATTTTTATATATATTTATATTTTAAATATATATTTTATTTTAATAAATAATAATTTATGTATTTTTTTATTTATTTATAATTATTTTAATTTTGTTATTACATGTTCCAGATTAAATATGAAGTTAAGCTTTATCAACAGCACACTCAGACACTTCTGTTGTAAAAAGCAGTGGTTAAATTAACCTTTAAAATCATTCATATTCGCTTCACAGCGAAACCTGTAGCGACGGTGAGATGGGAGAACGTCACCACTCTGTCATGCAGGTCTTACGGATATCCGGCTCCCAGCATCCTCTGGTACCAGTGCACAGGAATCAGAACCACGTACGTCAATATATCTGACACTGACAGCCTGTTATGAGCTCAAAACGCTATTGGTGAAGTTTTGGCTCAAGGTCTGCATTTAAAGTCACACCAGAAGTGTTCAGCTGCGATTAGGACTTGTCTTTCTGCAGACCAGTCAAGTTCTTCCACACTGACTGAATCATCATTTATCTTTGATCCTTGCCTTATACACAGAGACACTGTCATGTTAGAATAGAAAAGGCTCCTGTCCAAACTGTGGCTATACAATTAGAAGCACACAATTCCCTAGAATATCATTATATGCTTAAACATTAAGATTTGTACTCATGGAAATGAGTAAAGTAGTCAAACCTTTCATTAGAAGGGAGTGACAATACTTTTGGCAATATAGTGTGTTCAAATGCTCCATTTAATGTACTTTACACTTAACAAAATCAGCTTTCACAGCGTTGGCTGTGTGGATGCAGGAAAAACAGCCACAGATGCAGCAGCACACATCTGACTCATGTTTGCATTTTCTTCTGTCTGGGAGATGAAACATAAAATCATGTTATACATGTGGAAATGAGCTGAGAATTAAAAAAAATTTGAACAGACAATTTTTGGAATAAGCATCTCAAAATTAGTCAGAAACAAGTACTGGATTTGTTTGGCAGATATAAAGCAGAACAGTGTAATTAGTGCAGATTCTAGATTGTCTAAAATGACTCTTTCAGCAGGAGCAGCTTTGATTATTGTTGAGTTGTATTTGATTATTATTTTTGTATTTGATTTATTGTTGTATTTTATGTGTTCACCAGCTGTCCAGAAAACTCCACGGGTCTTCAGTCCATCCAGACGCAGACGCTGGTGTTTCATAAGGATCCGTACGGGTCGGTGGGTGTGGAGAGCGTCCTGACCTTGGGACCGTCCAACCAGAGGATGACCGTGGTGTGTGTGGCCTTCAATCTGGTGGGACAAGGCAGCGACACCTTCGCCATGGACGTCTCTGGTAAACAAATGCTTCAGATGGCTCTTTTCAGAAATACAAGCTGATCTCCCTGGTGTACTAAACATGTGAGTGTGTTTTTGTCTCAGATCAGCTCTTCACCAGCGCTATGTGTGGATCTATAGTCACGATGGTGGTTCTAGTGCTGCTGCTCATCTTCATGATCTACAAGTACAAACAGGTGAGATGATCACAGCTGCTTCCAAACTCAAATCTGCTTGATCAGCCAAAACTTTGCGTCAAGATGCAGTTTAATCATTTAAATCGTGTTACTGGTCTTTTTGTGAAGGATTCATCATGCAAGTTACATAAAAAAACACTGATATAGATGATTCCATGAAGAACCTTTAACATGGTTCCCAAACACAAAAACACCCTTTTGGACCCTTTATTTTTAAGAGTGTAAATCTCAGTTCCTTATTCCTGCTCAATTCAGTAGCTATGAAATTATTGAATTCCTTTATTTTCATTCTTATTTCTCTGTAAAATAATTTTGGGAAACCTTGGTCATGTGGGGGTGGGGGGGTACAGCAGTATGACTGAATTGATTTTAAATAGTTTTCTTTAGTTGTTTTTACATTTTTTGTGTATATTATTTTCACATTATTACGCATTCTCAAAATGTGTGTTTAACACTTTTCAAAAGAAAATAAAATGTCAATGGCTGTCAAGCTTTAAAAATGATCTAAAATAACACGTCAATCTGAGTCTCTTAATCTGACTCCTGCTCCATCACAGCTCTT
The DNA here is from genome assembly GCA_027564155.1 of Gymnocypris eckloni scoliostomus. NCBI lineage: Eukaryota > Metazoa > Chordata > Actinopteri > Cypriniformes > Cyprinidae > Gymnocypris > Gymnocypris eckloni. Next base: position 6,253,473 of record CM050426.1, read on the forward strand.
TTCAAAAGAAAATCAATGGTGAAAATAAACCATGACCAAGTGTCCTAACAGTAGTTCATACGACGCATGTGCTATATATATGATCAATTTCTTCAGAAGACTTGGAATATATATATATATATCACAAATGAGGAACAGAATGAAATGAAACAGTTTGACTTCCCGTTCATCACTGCCCTCCTCAAATCTCATGTACTCATCTTCTTCTCAAATCAAACATTCAAGTCCAATTTATATATATCACAATACACATTGTTTACGGAAAACAGCTTTCAAGATAAATGATCATAATAAATGAGGAACAGAGTAAATTTCTCCTCCTGCATTACAGCTTCTCAAGTCAGAGGTTTAAGTGAAATTGATATCACAATACGCATAGTTTCAAAGTAGCTTTACATAACTTCTTATGTACATAACTACATAAATGTAACATTTACATTTACAGCTTCTGCATTTTTTATATTCATAGGGTTGTTATTTTTGAGTGGGGTTCTGTGTGAACAGTAAATGAAATTAAACCGTCCCTGTTGACTCTATCGACACATGTCCATAATCTCATGAAATCGTTCTTTTAAATATTTCAAACCTGAATTTCTCCGCAGTATTGTGTTGATATATGTGTGTACATCCTTTCAACAGCAGACTGAACTCTAGTTTGTGTCTTTCGGTAGAAACCCAGATATGAGATCCGCTGGAAAATCATTGAAGCCACGAATGGAAACAACTACACCTTCATTGACCCGACACAACTGCCATACAATGAGAAATGGGAGTTTCCTCGAGACAAACTAAAGCTCGGTTTGTACTGATACTTCACTGATGCTTCACGTATGACAGATTTCTGAATCATGGGCATCAGGATAATTCATTTAACACCATTAACCTGAACTAACTGACTTTGTTTTGAGATTGATTGATATAATGAAGAAACAGTTTTGTTCCTTTAATAAAATATTGAATAACAATAGAAGATTATGCGCTTCAGGAGTGTCAGCATAGATGCAGTCTGCATGTGCAGTTGTGCACTGATGGAGTGATTCTGCTGGTTGTCTGTGCAGGAAAGACTCTGGGAGCAGGAGCCTTTGGGAAGGTGGTGCAGGCCACAGCATACGGCCTGGGCAAAGAGGACAATGTCCTACGTGTAGCTGTCAAAATGCTGAAAGGTCAGAATATATGACTATTACAAAGAGTTCAATAGTGTTACCAAAGTACTCTGTTTTTAATAGATATGTACTATGGTAAAACCATGTTTTAAGAACATTTTGCTAACATTCACATTAAGTTATGAAAATGGCAATAATGTTTCATAAACATTCAAAACCTCAATTATTTTTTACTTAACTTTTCTTTTAGGTTATGTGAATGTTAACGGAGCATTCTATTTTATTATTTTAAAAACGTTATGAAAATGTTATTTCAGAATGGTTTTGGAATGTTCAAAATGTTCTTTTTCTCAGTTATGAGAAACATTCCATTCTAACATTTTAAAAAGTTATAAGAATGCTACGTTTGAATTAGTACTGTCAATCGATTTATCATGATTAATCGCATCCAAAATAAAAGTTTTTGTTTACATGATATATACTGTATGTGTGTGCTGTGTATATTTATTATGTATAAATACACACACATACAGTATATATTTTTAAAATATTTACATGTATTTACATGTATATATTTATATTCATGTAATTTATATTATATATAAATATATAAACATAGCATATTTCTCTTAAATGTATACTTGCAAGTGTGTGTATTTACATATACATAATAAATATTTTCTTTTATTATTAATACAATTTTTGTACTTTACACAGTAAATACATATATATATTATGTAAAAAACTTTTATTTTGGATGCGATTAATCGTTGGACAGCACTAACTAGAGTTTTCTTTCATCATTTAAAACACCTTTTTTTCTATTTTAAGAATGTTTTCTCTGAACATTATGAGAAAATCTCAACTATCAAAAATGTTCCATAAACATTATTTCAAGAATATTTTGTACTAACATTTACATAACCTTAAAATAGTTTTCATGTTAGCTGGGATAGCAATTTATACGATACAGATTATGTCAAAGCAGCTTCCAGGAAATAAACCGGAAAATAACAGCTTGACAAATTCATCAGTTATGAGACCAATTTAATTTCAGCTGAACAATAGTGTCATTATTCCAGTAAAAACAGTTAACGTCTTCATATAATCGGGGTCAGAAACTGAAAATGTCTCTTTGGTCTTTTGATCTTTCTCTGACTAAAGTCATTTACAAAGCCAGTAAGTGAGTGAATTGTGTTGTGTTGCATGCTGGGAGCAGCCAGCGCTCATTCAGACGAGCGAGAAGCTCTGATGTCCGAGCTGAAGATCCTCAGTCATCTCGGGCAGCACAAGAACATCGTGAACCTGCTGGGCGCCTGTACACAAAGCGGTAAGACCATCCAATTGTTTTGTTCCATCCTCCAGCTCAGACTGGTTTTAATAGATGGCTTTAGATCTAAGCCAGTTTCTACCAGCTAGAAACCATGTAAAAGCATCAGAAACTGGTCATGGATGGATTTTTCTGCCAGAGTTGCTCAATTTTGGTCATTTTTCCGGCTCGTTTCCAGGTCCTGTGCTGGTGATCACGGAATACTGCTGTCATGGTGATCTTCTGAACTTCCTGCGTAGCAAAGCTGAGAACTTCTTGAACTTCGTCATTACGATTCCGAATCCGCTGATGGATTATAAGAACGTCAACACTGAACGAATGTTTCTCAGAAGGTCGGTTTAACAAACATAAAAAAAAACAGATACTGTAAACTCAAAACGCAGATTTTCATCAGATTAAAAGAAAAACATGTTTGTAAAACACCAAAAATGACTTGTTTAGACTCACAAGTCTTTGTCACGAAACTTTGTGGACAAACAATGTACAAAATGAGAAAAGTGTTTCATTGAAAGTGCATGTGTTTATTATTATTTGTTTGCTGTGATTGTTTTGCCGGGGACAGTGACAGTGGGATTTCCAGTACTTGCTCTGATAATTATCTGGCCATGAAACCAGCTTCATCCAGACCCACAAACCCAGTTCAGAGTGAGTCACAATCTACTTCCCTCAGCCACACGTCATCACAAAACCACACGCCACAAATGCTTCAAATCTGCAATATATCATATTTTGCTCAGAAACATGTTACGTTACAGAAGTGAAAAGAGTTTAGAAGTGGGGTTATTACAGTTAACTAAAACTAAAAACAACTAAAAAAATGTTACTGAAGATAAAATAAATTATAAAATATATACATATTTTTTTACATTTTATTTCAGCTCGTTCACAAGGCCAACTTGATTTACGAAAATTAACAGCATTTTAGTAATAAAAAAAAATCGGAATATTTTGTGGATAAAGTAAAAAGTCTCAAAAATCTAAGATTACAAGAACATAAATTACATACGCACAAATAATTTAAAGGGATAGTTCACCCAAAATGAAAATTCTGTCATAATTTACTCACCCAGTATTTCCAAACCTGTATGAATGTCTTTGTTCTGCTGAACACAAAGGAAGATATTCTGAAGAATGTGGGAAACAGAGCAGTTCTGGGGACCATTGACTTCCATGGTATTTTTATTTCTACTATGGAAGTCAATGGTTTTGAAATTGTAATATTTTAATGAAATATCAGTTAATGAAATTAAATGAATTAAAATAGAACCTAATAAAAATTTCACAACAAAATTACAATTAAATGAATACTGAAAATACACACCTTATTCAACTAATTCAAAATATGAATAAAATCTATATTAGCATCTCAGTTGTGCAAAAATAACAGAACTTTAATAGACCCCCATAAAACCTGTTCTTCCTCTTGTGCCGCAGGTTCTTCTTTGGACTGTGAGCAGGCTGAGGATTCGTGGCCGCTGGATATGGATGACTTACTCAGATTCTCCTATCAGGTGGCGCAGGGACTCGACTTCCTCGCCGCTAAAAATGTGAGTCCCTAAAATAACCAGCCTCAACAAAAACAACGAGATCTGTGTGAGATCTGGAGGAAGCTACATTCACAAACAATATTTAAAGCTTATCTTCATTTAACCTAGAACTGATCAAAAGTGAATTGGCGTGATTTTTCTCGGCAGTGCATCCACAGAGACGTGGCGGCCAGAAACGTCCTCCTCACCAACAGCCGAGTGGCCAAGATCTGTGATTTCGGTCTGGCGCGAGACATCATGAACGACTCCAACTATGTAGTCAAAGGAAACGTGAGCGAACAAACATCACAAACACTCCACTGAGATTCCAGCTCACAAAAACATGTTTGGCTAGCACTGCGTAGTACGTTACGTTCTCTGAATGCTCAAAACATCCAGTTTAATGCTTTTAAAAAAGTTTTTTGGGGTTATTCGTTGAGGAAAGATTCAGTTGTATTACTTGGTAAACATTATGGGAACGTTAGTATGAATCTTCTCGAGACACGTAGTTACATTAAAAAACATTTCAGAAAAATATTTCCAGAAATTATGTAAAAAAAATAATTGTGCTAATGTTTTTGGAGCATTATAAAAATGTAGATAACTGAAATTCTATTAACGTTACTGGAAGAGAATTGGTTTGATTTTGAGAAATAAATACAGTATGTATGTATGTGTGTGTGTGTGTGTGTGTAGGCGCGTCTTCCAGTCAAGTGGATGGCTCCAGAGAGTATTTTCGACTGTGTTTATACGGTTCAGAGTGATGTCTGGTCTTACGGGATCCTGCTGTGGGAGATTTTCTCATTGGGTGAGACTGAAACACTTTTATCACGTTGAGGATTAATTTGACCTGCATTGGTTTTTAAGTTGTTGGAAATGCTGGTTAAAGATTAATTCTTCTCATTTGGAGTCATGAGCATGCGTGCTGTTTCGACACTTGTGCTTACTAGATTTCTATTATGATGTGATGTTCTTGGGCAGTTTGATCCATTCATTGTATGGCTAAAGCCAGCTGGGCAGAAAATACAATGATATTCATATCTATGCATATTCTTTTATTCAAAGACATTTGCATGGCATTGATGGTGTACATTTTTATTAGTTAATGTGTGTTCATGCTGGGAATCAAACCCATAATCTTGGTGTTGCCAGCGTCATATTCTTCTGTTTAAGCTTTGTAAAACCACACATCTCAAAAACTGATAATACACACACTTTTTCTGTTTAAAATATTATTATTTTTAAACATTATAATACTGTTTATAAAATAAAAAAGGGAAAATATGTTAAAAATAGTAGTTAAATATCATTTTAGAAATCAAATGTTTCTTTTTT